>OZ029915.1:45122833-45152031 GCA_964023275.1 Norana najaformis
ACTTAAATATATAATGTCACAATCGATAGAAAAGCACATATATGTTCATATATATATATGACATACGTATCTCTTGATGCTATATTTTATATTTCATGTGTATATGACATATATGTATATCTGATATACATATATATATATATATATATATATATATATATATATATATATATATATATATATATATATATATATATATATATATATATATATATATATATATATATATATATATATATATATATATATATATATATATATATATATATATATATATATATATATATATATATATATATATATGATCAGGTTTCTGGATTAGTATGATACGATGTGATGCACTGCGATCGTGCTATATAATATTTTATGTGACCTAATTTTTAAAGTTATGTATCGAGTGCGTGCGATCTTCAATTTTAGCTGCACCATTCGGGCTATTGTTTATTGCAATGTTGATATCGACCAGCATCAATATTGGTTCACTGTTCAGAGACGGTTGAGTCCGAGGGCCACTTAGGCGTTTAGGGCGAAAGATTTTTGTGCTGCTCTTGATGTGAGTGTTTGCATAATGGCCAAATAAAGTGTACAGAGAAGGTTTTCAGTTGAATTCACAACTGCCTGGCTTCGAAAACATTGACTGAAGGTCATCCACTTGGCGAATTTGTGACGATCAAGTTCTGATACAGAAGTTCTGTTCCAAGCAGAAATAAAAGCTCCGATTAGTACTTTTCAGACAGCCAAGCTCATTAGGTCCATAGCTGGATTGCAGTGTGCCTCTATGATACCCAGTCATGAACCCTTTTGGAGACCAACGAACATGGCTTTCCTTGTTGAGATGAAAGCTGCTTCTCAGAGTGCTTTCCAAAGCAATGTCTATTATACTCGGTTTTTCGGACTACTCAAAAATGCCTCATAATTTGACTTTGCACAGCTTTGTGTTTGCCAAATGGTGAATTAGTCAGCACTTCTGTCAATAAAAGAACCACAGAATCTTACTGGACTCGGTGCGTTCGGATTGTTATATCTTTAGTACCTAGGTGGCGCCATGGGAGACGATGTGATTTGTAAATCACTAGGTGGCGCAATGGGCGTGGGAGAGAGACATATATATAGAGAGAGACAGACAGACAGACAGACAGACAGAGACAGTTAGATAGAAAGCGAGAAAGAGAGAATGAGAGAGAGAGAGACAGAGACAGAAAGACAGAGAAACAGAGAGAGAGGGAGACAGACAGACAGACGCAGGCTAAATACGGCATCACAGAAGAGCCTTATCGCCTGAGGTTTAAAGGAGCTACTACTAGAGGCGATAGCTGAAGAGACTGATATTGGACTGGGTTAGAAGCTAAGCTTCTAATCTCGTTTCCTGCATAAAGACACAATAAAGTTACCATTAACTAACCGCAAAGTGAGCTCAAATACGTCTACTTAGACGTTTATGCGAGTTGTTTGCATATGAAAATTCCTTTGACAAGATGATTCGACGAAGCAAGCCCTATGTTTTTGAAGAGAGATGAAGTTTAGGGCAGAGAATAGATAGAACTAACAGATGTAGAGGCTTTGGTCACAGACAATGTCTTGCTGTTCGTCTGCTTGATGAAAATGATGAGAACCAAGAACTGCAGGAAGACAGTGAGCGGGAGATGAAGATGCGAACTTGGGAAGAGGATCAGCGATATAAAAAGGAGGATGGCATTTTGAGATTAAACTGACAAAGAAGGAAAATGAAGACAAAGAAGAGAATTTGGACAAAGAGGAGAACACGAATGAAAAGAAGATGATGACGATGGAGTAGAATTATTATTATTATTATTATTGTTATTGTTTTGTTATGGCTATTATCATCATCATCATTTATTATTATTATTATTATTATTATTATTATTATTATTATTATTATTATTATTATTATTATTATTATTATTATTATTATTATTATTATTATTATTATTATTATTACATGTAAACAGTTCCCACAGAGTAACACTTCAATTATGAAACGAATTCATTGTTTCTGGAGCAACCAGAGCTGCTGTGGCGTCTATAATAATAATAATAATAATAATAATAATAATAATAATAATAATAATAATAATAATAATAATAATAATAATAATAATAATAATAATAATAATAATAATAATAATAATAATAATAATAATAATAATAATAATAATAATAATAATAATAATAATAATAATAATAATAATAATAATAATAATAATAATAATAATAATAATAATAATAATATTATTATTATTATTATTATTATTATTATTATTATTGTACTGTATTGAATTGTACTGTATGGTGTCAACATCCAGAGATCATTCCGCTAAGACAGAGAGGCAGCCTATGGTGGATAAAGAAGATGATGATGGAGAAGAAGAAGAAGATGATGATGATGAAGGTGATGATGATAGTGACGATTATGAAGTAGCGGTAGCATTAGTGGTAGTAGTAGCAGCAGTAGAATAAGAAAAAGAAGAAGTAGGTGATGATGGTGATGACGACGACGACGATTACGACGATGACTGTGATGATAACTGGCGGTTAAAATGGGTCCACTATAGGCTACATTTTAATAGGCAATATCTCACCCATTCGCAAAACGGCTGACGAGGATGATGATGACGATGGTGGTGGTGGTGATGGTGATGATGATGATGGTGGTGATGGTGGTGATGATGATGATGAGAATGGTGATGGTGATGATGATGATGATGATAGGATATTTTGTTTGCCCACTGAAAACGAAGCTCAGTCACCGAAGTCTAACTTACTGACAGATAGAATAGACGCACACGTGCGCACACGCAGACACACACTTGCCTGCGGTGTATCCACGATAAGGACGAACTCTTCGCAATCCCTTATCTCAACGGTCTTTATCTCCGGAGGGGATTTCTGATTTATAGGCGTGAGACTATCGACCAACTTGCCACAAAGTCTTGCTCTAGGCAGAGAACTATTCCTTCTGGTTCGTGGACATCCCGCGATGCAAAGTATTCCCAACAGCCGTGTATTATCGCCATCTTGCGATTACAGTCGTACTCAGTGAACTACATTGGTTGCGCCATCTTGCGAATCTAGATGAACTAAAGATGCAAAAACGGTGATAGTAGTGACATCTACTGAACACTGTTTGGAAAAGAGTAAATCATACGCTGTACTGACGAGGCTGCGATGAGTAAACTAAAAAGTAAATGTAAATGTAAATGTACACGGTTTTATATAGCTACCGCATATGGTCTCGACCCTGCTTATTTTCAATGAATTTATTGGGTGAGATCCTTCACCACCGCTGCCCGTTTGAATGGGCGCCACGCCGTTGAAGGTCCCCGAGTACTATTAACTATTAGCTATTAACGACAGTTGTAAACTGGAAATTTCTATAGCGGTACTTCAGTACTCAGTTATATTACAGTATGTTATGTAATATAATGTTGTAATGTACTGTCGTGTTATATTATGGTATGTTATGTTGTGTTATTCTGTTTTGTTATTCTGTTGTGTTATTCTGTTGTGTTATTCTGTTATGTTATTCTGTTATGTTATTCTGTTATGTTATTTTGTTATGTTATTCTGTTATGCTATTCTGTTATGTTATTCTGTTATGTTATTCTGTTATGTTATTCTGTTATGTTATTCTGTTTTGTTATTCTGTTTTGTTATTCTGTTATGTTATTCTGTTATGTTATTCTGTTTTGTTATTCTGTTTTGTTATTCTGTTTTGTTATTCTGTTTTGTTATTCTGTTTTGTTATTCTGTTATGTTGTTCTGTTATGTTATTCTGCTATGTTATTATGCTATGTTATGTTTGTTATGGGGCACAGTGGCCGATTGAATAGAGCGACCGTCTTTTAACGAGGAGAGTACGGTTTCGAGCCTCCTCCGAAACGGTTACTCTGTAGGGACCAAGAGTAAGCCTTTCACTCAAAATTGCTCAGCGCCATCGATTGATGCTCAGATGGTGCTAAGATAGTGGCGCTTAATAAACGCAGAACTAATTGTTTTGTAACGCCATGTTGCGTTATACTATCATGTAAACGTGATTAACCGGTGATGAATCGTGGGACTAATTGATCAACAAATTAAACGATTCCCGGTTCAAAAGAAACGATGGTTTCGTCCTCCGATTCCCGGAGGTGTTTACAAAAACAAACGTCATTCTAGTTTGCGTTTCTATCTCGCCAGTCGGACAGCCTGAGCTGGCAAAGCCCTTAAATCTTGTCGCTTCTTTCAGCCTTAATCCGATTGTCGAGCCACACGTCAAACAACCAGCCAACGTAAATCTTCCTCTCGTTGCAGACGTGTCTCAGCAGACTTAGACACGACACCCGAACATCGCTATGGTCATTTGTATCGGCTGAACTCTAGTCCATTTGCATTAGGACGTCACAGTTCAAAGGTCGTCACCGACTGACGTATTTGCATGCGTCAAAGTGTTCCGCGTAGGTTATTGAACCGCACGACGACGTCGATTCAGACAGGGATTATTTACGCCTTCCGCCAGTTCTGCGTCTTTATGCGCGTGTCGCGATAAAGTTCCGACCTCAATCCCCGTTCTCGCCCCAATAATGCCTGCGCCTACGCCTTCCAGTGCCGTTTAGTGACAGTTGCGCGGCTCAGAATATTCCGTAAGGCGCTCTGGAGGTCTTCATGCGAATGGGTGCGGTCATTTACAGGTGCTTGGCTTGCTAGTGCATCGCCTGAACCCGATAGAGGTCCCGCCATTTGGAAACTCGATGGCAAAGAGCGGGATCGTTCACGGCATTGCAGTAGTGTTCCCCACATTCAAGCTGCACTTTTGAGCATGGTGCGAGCTAGGTCAACTGGGTATACTATCTTTCGCCGGCGATGGATAGTATCTCGTCCATTATCTACTTGAAGATTATACCTAATCCCGAACAAAAGCGCTGTTGAAGTTTGGTCCGGCTGAGCTAGGATTTTTTGACGCACAGTCGAAGGCATTTTCCTAACTACATCTGGCTTTATGGTGCCCCCGAAGAACCTGCGTCTGTAGCCACCCGGTAACTCACCTCATCTCGTAAACTAATCTCTTAATTCTCAATGTTGTTTACACATCTCCCACACGGCCGCTCATCACGGCGGTGGTAATCGAGTTCCTCTAAACGTGTTCCGCAGCGAAACACCATCACACCGGATGACACCACAATTGCACCACACCGTCGCATCACTCCAACATGACAAGCACCACCATTCCTCGTCGTCGTCTGCTCATCGCGGAAACAAACACCCTCCTCATCCGCCAAATGGAAACGACCCGGAAGCGTCGCGTCGTAAGCCACGTGTTCCGAAACATAAAGGTTAGGGTCAAATGTCAAAGGTAATCGGTCTGTGTTTTATTCACAACCTCTCCACGGATATCTGAGTTGTTATGCTGTATTGCAAGCCACCAAAGCTACCACGCTTAGTCATCGATCAGCACCAGAACAATGATCGGTTCAAGTAGCCAATATTTGCATCTGATAAGCGAACATATACAGAAATATATATATACACTGTATAGAAATATTACGTGCATACTTAAAGTAGATCATACAATGAGGAACTATATATATAATCGACGGTCCACGCAGAACTAAGCTTCGTTTTATCATTATCAGTTGCTATTCATTGCTTTGCGGCGCCTTAGAAGTTGTGTGCCGGACGAATGCATTACATTACAATCAGCTACGCTACGTCACGTTTTTATTTCTTATCATTTTTTAGTTTGTTATTAAACAAACATATCAATTTAAGTAGCTCGTGAATCACACAGCAGAACTCAGCTAACGATGCAAGAACTGAATCGACTGTGGTCGTATGTCGTCATCGTGATGTCATCTAGTACAATACATAATTCATATAGCGCCTCTTCAGGGCATATGTATTCAAATCAGAAGTGCCCCCAGCACAGCCGTAGCGAAACTTAACATTGATTCCAATATGTTTCGCTAGGTGGTCCTGCTTCTATTTCCATCTCTTCTTCAATTCTTGTTGATACGGAAAAGAGTTTGGCTGACCTAGGATTTCGACGTTTTTTAAACTGCTCACCGATTGCCTGTTTTCGCTGCTAACATGCCTTCATCTCTGCATATTTCTGGCCGAAGTACAAACAAAGTCCTTCCTTTCCCATAAATTATTAAATGAAATCTGCGCATAATTCATAGAAGGGAATCGAGTTTAAACGCAGATGACGGACAGATGCATTTTGAGTCAAAGGCGTGTTTTTTCTGCTCAGAGCATCATGGCATCTCCATTTCAGTCAAAGTCCTCATCTAATGAGTCATGTTGTGCTCATAAATAGCTTGGGAAATCGAATTTTACCATAGAATTGGTATTCTATCACACATCCCTAGACAAATTGCAACAATATACATATACATGCACTTGGATGTGAATATGCATATATATATATATATATATATATATATATATATATATATATATATATATATATATATATATAATAATATCTTAATATTCACTTAGAACGATAGAGCCTATATATATATATATATATATATATATATATATATATATATATATAGGCTCTATCGTTCTAAGTGAATATTAAGAGACACTAACAAATGATCTACTATAACTACAAGCAATATATATATACAATATATATTTTATATATATTACACCACACTACACACATGCATATATATATATATATATAGGATACATTATATCACACACCGTAATATCTATTGTTTCAAATAACAACATAACATTATAGTGAGAAGCCGATGGTATTGTATGAGAATCTTTGTTTTCTGGGCATGCATTTAATTTTGAAGATAGGTTTGGCGTCATTAGATTCAAATACGTTTCCAAGAAGGTGGTCTGAATCTCTATAGGGTTGGACCGAATCAAACGCCATCTGGTTGTCAAAGGAAAGTTGAAGTTGACCAAGAATCGGGAATCTGTACAAAAGACTTCCAGTTGAACCATATATATTCGGCGTCAATAAGTAAGATCCATCGAAATCCGAAGAAGTCCACAGAAAGCGACGAAGACCTACGCTTATTCACTGACAGAAGGGATTTCAAGCTACAAAGGCCGAACATCGATTAACTGCTCGACGCACGAATGGACTGGAAGATGAAAGTGACAGATGTATTCAGGCAGACGGACAGAAAGATATATAGAGGCACAGACGGATACAGACACACACACGTAGAAGTGATACAGACAGACAGAACCAGAGACAGAGAGGGGAATGCAGGGGCAAAGACTGTCTCAACTGGCAGTCAGACTGGCTGACGACAGTGACTGATTTCCAGTCGTTAGACTGACATTAAAGTTTGCTTTATGAGAGTAATGAATCCACGTGTCTAAGCTGCTTCTACCCTAATGCGTACATTCATATGCACTGGGGTTGACTATGGTAATGCCATTTATGCGGACCTCTACCTTCCTTCGGATTAACGGACTTCAGTCCGTTTTAAACGTTGCAGTTCGCCATAATCGGTGGGATTCTAAAATTTGATCGTATATTTAACTACACACGGGAAGAGCTGCGTTGGTTGGCCACGCAAAGACGCATTGAGTTTAAGATCCTTAAGCTAATGCGTAGCTTGTGCTCCATCATATCTTAGGGAGGTACGTATTTCCGTGAAATTTGTGCCTGGCTGAGATCTCTTCATTCTGCAACAGAGGGTAATCTAGTTGTTCCCCCTTCCCGTATTGACCTACATGACCAACTCAAGAAACATCCTTACCCCTCTGTCTGCCTCAACCTGGCCTCTACCTGCACCCATATAATTTTTTATTCCTTATTATTTCTTAGTTTGTTATTACACAAACATATCAATTTAAGTAGCTCCTGAATCACACAGCAGGGCACAGCTAACGATGCAAGAACTGAATCGATTGCGATCGTATGGCGTCATCGTAATGTAATCTAGTACAATACATAATTCCTATAAGGCTCCTTCAGGGTATATGTATTCAAATCAGAAGCGCTCCCACCACAACCATAGCTAACTTAACTACTTAACTACGAATTCTCCTGTCCCCAACTTAGTTGTGATCTTCCATATCTCTATTTCGCCGACGGTTGAAGACCATTCTGTTTGATGAGTCTTGTGCTGTCAGTTATGGAACAACACTGATGAATTATATGGAAGAGACGCTGTACAAGTATTCACTTACAAACTACAAATTACAAACACTCAGTGATATGAAAGAGGCGTTCAGTAGTAGGGCTTTTGCAAAGATGGTCCACTCCAGGCGGTCCGAACATCGAATGTTCAATAGAAGTAGGGAGGGTGTGAGGCGTGGAAGAGTAAGACTGCCTCTCTTGTTCTTAGAACGCAGCGGCTGGTAACAGGGAACTCATGAACGCCCAGCTCGCTTATGTATTCCGCAGCAGCATCGGCCATTGCAGCTGACGCAAGCATTATTATATTGTAGTGTATACGGTCAGCAATCGGTAGCCACACGTGGAAAAGGCAATATATTGCATGCATGCATACATACATACATACATACATACGTACGTACATACATACCTACATACGTACGTACGTACATACATACATACATGCATACATACGTACGTAGGTACGTACGTACATAGATACATACATACATACATACATACATGTAAATACATACATACATACACACATACATGCATACATGCATACATATATGCATGCATATATATTAAGTGCAAGGTCCAAATGTATATGGTAAAAAATAAAGTGTCAGTTTTAGAATACTGGAAGGTGCCAAATAATTCCACTATATAAAATAATAAACCAATCGTAAGTTTATTAATTTTATACAAATTGGAGAATATTTATAAATTGCACAAGCCTTTGAAAGTTTCATTCCATCGATTAATTTTGACACTGAAGTAGATTCTGGCCCAGTGTCTTTTCTATCGAAGCACAAGCATCAGCTTCCTGGCTATCATGTCAAAGCCCTTAACTTCAACAAATTCTTCTATAAGACACGGCGACAGAGGATTAAATCTCTCACGACTTCGGCGGAGACGAGAGGATGAGGTCACGGAGTTCGTCGATGGAGACATCTCTCAGGTCAAACAAACGATATTATGTGGGAGGGAATTCGGAAGGAGCCAAAATAGAGCTGCCATCACCGACGGAGTTGATCTGAAATACCACATGAGCTCCTTGACCGCAAACGATGAGGCAACTGTTCAGTCGCCGCTCCAGAAAGCTCAATGACTGTCGACCACAGTTTTCTCGGGTTAAGAGCCTGGCGGTTAATGATAGGGTTTTATTATTGCTTTTATTATTAGAGCTGCTGTGGCGTCCAGGCTGGCACACTGGAAACAGGTCGACTAGCTGCACCTCCGAATCTCGTGATTTGTCTTTAAGCGCCGTGGTGAAGAAGCAGATTCCAAGTCGGCTTGAATGGGGAGATCACCAGAGCATAGAATTCTAACGGCGGCGCGTATGTTAACATCCTCAAGTTTTGCAGAAACCGCCTTTGCGATGCCGTCTGTGTCTGAGCTTGCGGTTGAGCGTCTAAAGGTCAGTCCCGCCTCTGTGGTGGGGATGGAAAAGCGAGCTCCTGTTGCCATCTGATACCGAAAGGCGTCCATCCTCTTCTTGATAAGGTGGGTTAGGTTGTGTCTCTTGCCCCCTCTTGTTGGATGAGCGAGGGAAGAGCAGCCGAAGACCATCAACCTAATCCAGACGTCCCGATCTAGTGGGTTGCGAATGATGTTGTCTATGATTGTAATCAGTATATTAGCCATTGCCGGTCTTGCCCCCCCCCCAGGAATGTGCTTAATCAGGCTGCCCGGATAACTTGGATGGTCAAGGTGAGAATCCGCCGACAGAGGGACTTTATCAGTGTCTACATTAGGGGAAGATAGCGATTGACTCTGACTGAGGGCTATGCCCGGCGCCGCTGGTGGAACAAGCGTCGAAAGCGGCGGTTTGTGCGACCCTGGACAAGGGTTATTCCGTGGGCCGTGTTTGTGAAGAATGCCTTTGACAAGGTGCAACTGTCTAGTCGCCTTGCAGATTCCCTTGGCCTTCTGCGTTGTTTGTGATAACGGCCATGGTTGAGTGACAAATTCAGCCGTTTGACTACTTGAGTGAGGATAGGGACTCGCTCGGCGATGACGCGATGAATGGCGTTTTATTATTATTATTATTGTTGTTGTTGTTGTTATTATTATTATTATTTTACCCGAGGTACATATAATCCCTCAGGATTACAAAACTATGGTGGGGCCATTATTCTGTGAAAGCAAATCTTAGCTGATGTTTTCTTTGGTGGAAAAGGAGCCAAAAAGCGACTGCATTGAAGCGCAATATGGCCATAAACATGCGCTGATGATAGATAGCAGTTTTCTATTATCTATTATCCATTTTTATTATTATTATTATTATTATTATTATTATTATTATTATTATTATTATTATTCACTCTCCTCTTTCCTGAATTTTGAATGCATTACTCTGATTAAATGAATCCAAGATGTCGGATCATTCGAGGATCTTGAACGCCTGTCATTTCTTTGGAGGCCCTCGTCTGGCGACGCAGAACACGGAATTCTGCGTCAAACCAAAGAGTGTGAGTGGCTTATTGCGTACTACAACTAGACACTCTGGCAGTGACAAGTCGACCCGGTCCATTTTGGTTGTCTCACTGATGTCAAACAAGTCAGAGACAGTCGATGTAGTCTTTGGGGAAAGATTTTTATAGAGCTGATCACCTTGCAGCACTGACCTGAAAGGCATCACGATCCATGTTCTTCCGTCTACGTATGTGCCTGACGAAAGAGATGTTTGTATGTATGCAAATAAGTAGGTATGGATGTATGCATGTATGTTTGTTTGCGTGTAGATACTTAATATATCGCTTTTGGAATGTAAGGCTACCTTAGCAGTTGTGTTGAACGTGTATGCGCGTTTTCATGCATGTATGTTTACATAAAACAAACGAATATATATTTACATAGGCGTGCATATATGCATACTAACGTCATGCGTCTTGTAATATAAACTGGAGAGAGTTTTCCAGTCTACCTGTAGTACTTTAAGCCGCAGGTCTAGCTATGTGGCTTGTATCAACTTCTGTTGTCTAACAAGTGTTCGTATTATTCGTAATCGTAATCCAGAGATTTCTACAGCGCCCAATGAAAGCCACGTCACGAGAACCAGCTTATTAGGTCATTCAATCCTTGCGTCGTGCAGTCGTAGGCAGTTGAATCGAACGTGTTTATTAATGGCGCAGAATAATTGCGATTCCTGACGCATGAAAATACGTCCGCAAATCCCCCTGTCCGAGAGTGGAGGGGTGAGTGGTCCTTCATCAGTCCATACATTTTTGTTCTCTCCGCGTCGGCCACTTGTAAAGAACAATCGTAACACTTGGCACAACGGCGGAAACGATCGTCAAAGAGACACTTCGCTCGTTTTCAGTTGATTGTCACCGATTGGAAACTCTGATGAAGTAAACGTGGAATGAGCGTGGAGTATGCTTGTCCGTGATAAGTGTTAAGTCGATATTACAGACTGGAGAGTTGGAGTTGCCTTTGTCATTGTTATATTTAACCATTCACTAAGATCATCAACGCTATATTTGCTATTTAGTGGAAATTTTCTTTGCTATATTTACCAACTACTAGAACATGTCATTGCTATATTTACCAACTAATAACAATTGTCATTTTTATTCTATCAATAACGAAAATTGTCATTGTTACTTTAACTAACTACTAGAAATTGTCTTTGTTATATTTAACAAATAACAGCAATTGTCATTATTATGTTTATCAATAACGGAAATTGTCATTGTTACATTTTACCAACTACTAGAAATTGTCTTTGTTATATTTAACAAATAACAGCATTTGTCATTGTTACTTTAACCAACTACTAGAAATTGTCAGTGTTACATTTTACCAACTACTAGAAATTGTCTTTGTTATATTTAACAAATAACAGCATTTGTCATTGTTACTTTAACCAACTACTAGAAATTGTCAGTGTTACTTTTTACCAATATTATCACTGCTATATTTTTGCCATTTACTGAAATGTTTCATCCTAGCTATGTACTCACCGAAATATTGTCACATTTTCCCATAGTGTGCCGTCTTGTGAAAATTTTAAGAAAAGCTCCCTTCGCCTTGTGAGGTCTACTGACTAACGTAATAACAGTAGTTTTAGAATTACATTACACGGCTCCATTTAACGACTGCTGCAGCTTCTGTGCTTCAGCCGAAAGTTTTAAGAACGTAAGAACCCAATAAATGAGCCTTTGAGAGTTCTTTCGTCATGAGTGATACGGTGCAGAACGCTTCATCTTTACCATACAGTGACATAGGCCGACAACTCAACAGGATACATTGTTTCTTTACTATACAGTACTTTACTATGCGGTATAATAAAATACACCATAATGTAACAATATGACAGAACGAAATACAGAATTTCTTGTGATCCTCCCATGCTTTTAGTTCTTCTTCATCTTCTTCTTCTTCATCTTCTTCATCATCATCATCTTCTTCTTCTTCTTCTTCTTCTTCTTCATCTTCTTCATCATCATCATCTTCTTCTTCTTCTTCTTCTTCTTCTTCTTTGGTGGAAAAGATGCCAAAAAGCGACTGCATTGAAGCGCTGGGTGGTCATAGACATGCGCTGATAGTTGAAAGCAGTTATATATTATCTACTACCACTACAACAACTACTACTTCTACTACTACTTTTATTATTATAATTTTAAAAATTATCATTGCATTTATTACGCGCGCAAAGTCAGTAATCTGAATATGAGGTGCGAGACAATTATGAGCCGAGGACTTGCTGAAGGTCCCTATACAGTGGTTTTTTTCAGAGGAGGCTCGAACTCGTACTCCCCCCTCCCCTTACAAGCCGAGTGTTCTAACCAGTCGGCTGCCAATCAATCCAGCCGTTACCAGCAGAACGCTATAATACATTCAGTTCACAGCAAGAGGCATATTCTGGGCCATTGGGCATAGTTCGTGACAAGGAATTTCGTCGCTTTCCTTCTACTTGTTTATCTTTAATTCACAGATGGACGAAGCAACTCGAAGTGGCATCACAGTAAATGAACCGCTGCATGAGATTAAACTAAGTTTCGCGTGTTTCGAATCTGTTTCGTATGCTGTCTTTCACTCGTCTGCTGCTACTGTGAGCTGCAGAGGTTCGCGTGCTACGATGTTTCCACGATAGATGGCGTTAGCCGAGGAACGCGAGGGCTCTGTGCGCGGATAATAAAGGTTATTGCGATAATGACACTCGGCTGAAAACGAGGAGTCAGTACGCCAGTTTAGAAATAGCAATGATATGGTGTCAGTGCCGGCGATGCAGTTGTCGGCCGACAACTCAACAGGATACAACTGACAACGTTGCCTGGCCAGTAGGCCAGGCAACGTTGTCAGTACTGACGGTGAAGCGTTGTCAGGTTTGTCTGTGCAATGTTTTCACGGCTGTCTGTGCAACATTGTCAACGTAAACGTTGTCAACGCTTGAAATGGAAAGTAAAGTTGCCACAGCTGACTGCGCAACATCGTCGGGTTGGCGGTGCAACGTTGTGAGGTCTGGTTAAATTGTGTTGTCCGGACCGTCCCCTCACCGTTGTCAACATTTCAAGGATGTCTGCGAAATATCACCAGTTTCAGCTACGAATGGCAAATTTTCTATTATATACCAGTTTCCGAAATAATTCTTGGTCTTCTATTCACTACAGTACTATAACAGGCCTACGTTTATGTCAACGGTTACGTTTTCAATTACAACTGCAAATACATTTACAGTTACTTTTAACAATAACACAAACGGATACTCACTAGAAGTTTACTATGATTACATTTACATTTGCATTTCGCCGCGCGCCTTTAAGTTAAGCTCCATGTCATTAGGGACTGGAAACTAGCATACAAATACAAATCGCAAAGTCTGAACTGAGTTGCGTTTTTCTCTGAAAAAAGACATCTAACAAACAACTTCGTCTCGTTTCGTCTCAAGTCGACGTTAATCGACGCTGATGTGCGTGAGATGTTGCGTTGTCCAGCTCTAGAGTTTATTTGCCTCTTTAGGTTTTTCTTCGTCGACCGCCGCTTTCGTGCGTCGGCCACGCAATACAGTATTACGGCCGTTCGTTTAGTTAAATCAAGTAATCTCGTCGTAGTCAGTTGTTCCTGCTGTGTTTTCTTTACCCGATCGAAGTTAACAACTTCTGTATCGCCGTTATCAGACACCAGGGTCGAATATCAATCGATTGGACAACGAAGGCTTTGTTTTAAGATGATGAAGTTTCGTTTCGTTTTGTTTTGAGAACGCTGTATTCTGCCTTAGCCGCCACAAATATCCAGTGAATGCTAAAATGACTACAATGAAAAGCTGAAAGCTGAAAGGAATGTTATGAAGCGTTGAGACCCACTGCTATTGCTTTCGATTTGTATTCCATATTGTCTGAATATATGAATCAAATTACATAATATCAAATCATTTATTCACTACTATTATTCTTAATATTTATATAGCTCCACTGTCTAATTACTAGAAAAATCGATGTCGCAAAACAGAGGCGTGTTGAAGACTTGCTAAAGGTAACTAATCTAAGCTAAAGACTTCTATAGCGCCGTTATCACAATGACCAAGGCGTCAGTCGATGGTAGTAGCTTAAAGTCCAAATCGCAGTAAAAAATCAATCCGTTGGAGAAGCCAGGTCGAATTCCGATAGATGAGAGAAACCAGAAGACACCCTATGGTGTTTAAGCAAGTTGGAAGAAATGTATCTTTAGTTTAGACCTGAATGACATCGAGGAATTGACAGAGCGCTCTGAGTTGGACAGTGAATTTCAAAGCTTGGGACCAACTACAGAGAAAGCCCGACAGTTAGCACTGTCTGTCTCTCAACTAGGTTTTGACTACTGTTAGAATGGTGGGTAACACATTAGACACAGTCTTGGCAATAATTGGCGATGAAGAAGATGTATCACTTCTGGTTGCTGCCTTAATTTAAGAGTTCTTAATTCTCTCTATGCTGGATTTAATCAGCAAATTCCAACAACTACGCAATGGCTGCACATTGAATGTTAAGCAGAGGCTACTGAGTTCATACTCTGCTTTATAGGTTTACCACGCAGGACTTCAACTATGCGTCTGTCATGTCACATTGTCACAGTCATGTCATATAACGGATTCTCACATAATTGAAGCTAGTCACACGTTACGTGTTTGGTCTAAAGTGATGTATGGTATGAGGTTTTATGTCATATCAATCGCTGGTGCCATATCGGCCGTTAGCTGTCTTTATTTTTGGCCGGATTATGTTGTCTAAACATAAATTTGCTTGATAATTCTGGCAGTTTGGACTTTTACTGTTGCCGAGTCTGCGTGTCGGAATTATTTATCGTTTTCAACACGGATTTACTGCGTTTCGGACGGTTTTTGTTGCATGTTATCGTGACCTTTTGTGATGGAATGTTCCATCTACAGGGAGGGGCAGGATTCCAGCTGGACAGACCGACAGACCTATGTGCGCTTAACTGCCTAAAGCCGACGGGCGACGAATGCCTGTTCGGAGTATATTCACATATTTTCGAGGAATATCCGGACGCCGTGTCTCTTCCATCTATGAGGAACTGCTGGACGACGAGACAACCGTGAACTATCGGCGGCTGATCACTTCGCCCACCGATGTTACATCCTTCAGGAACTCTGAAGATGCTGACATCATTTAACTCTAGCTTGGTTTCTTTTTGTACGGCTCTGCGTGTGTAAGCGAACCTGCCACTGGTGACTCTTCTAGCTATTTGAGCAGTCTTTACTAAGAGATGAATATGTTCTTAATGAAACTTAATACAATTAAGGTTAGCTCAGAGAGCGTCTCTAATTAGTTTCACTTTTCAAGCGGCGCTGTACAATTTCTGACTATAGTTAAAATTACAATTACTTTAGCTCACACGAATTCACGTCACATACGCTTAGGCCACTACCTAATGTGGCACACCTTCAACCGGTGGACTTCTCTGTTACCACATTCGGTTCCTGGCCCGAGGTTTTTATACTGAATGCCTGTGTCGGGACATGCAACCGGTTCTCTGACATGGTCTGCATAAACTCTGACTGAACTCTCATCTCTTTTGTATTCCTTACCCTCCTTGATCTGTTGTCTTCCAGTCTCTGGATCTGTACAAAGAACAATGGGTGAGGATCGGGTCTTCAACTGAAGAGACTTCATGTGCCAATACACTGGAGCTGTGGTGGTCTTCAGATCAGATTAGATTAGATTAGAATTAGAAGATAATCTAATAGACCAATGGCGGATTTAGCTATATGCGTGGGGGCGGTTCGCTCCACCCCGCGCCCCTCTTGGTTATATGCCAGCGCCCCTCAGACCAGACACGTGCGTGGTGGACTGCCAGAGTTTGACGCCCTTATTGAAATGCTCTCCCCACGCAAGCAATCTTGGAGCCCCCATTGTAATAGATTAAACTACAGTAGAATAGGATAGACGAGACTAGGCTAGGCTAGGCTAGGCTAGGCTAGGCTAGGCTAGGCTAGGCTAGGCTAGGCTAGGCTAGGCTAGGCTAGGCTAGGCTAGGCTAGGCTAGGCTAGGCTAGGCTAGGCTAGGCTAGGCTAGGCTAGGCTAGGCTAGGCTAGGCTAGGCTAGGCTAGGCTAGGCTAGGCTAGATTAGATAAAACTGAACTATACTAGACTAGATTTGATTAGATTAGATTAAATTAGATTAATCACGTCGAACCGTACAGCATCATATGTTTGTCGCATCGCTACGTATGCCATGTAAAATGTTATTCCAGGTTCACGCAGTTGCATCAGCCAACTTTGAAGGCCCTAGTCCGACTGTAAACCCGGACTGTCGGGGAAGGGTCAGCACTTTCCTTATGTGGTTCCCGGTTGGACAGAAATGGATGCAGTGCTCCGTGCAACATGGATCGATGCAGCTGTGGCCTGTTTCACACGAAAGGATGTCCCAGAGAGACCAATTCTTCTCTATACCATCCTCGCTTATTCGGAATCCGGTAAATTTGCCAGCGTAGCCAATCTGAGCACAAGTGAATATTTAATGACTTGGTGTGTTGCTCGGCAGAAGGTCCCATCTGACTGTATTGCACTCGTCTGAAAAAGAGAATCGAATCCACGAAATTACGATAAGTTCCCATAAACTACAACTGATTTACTCAGATGGCTGAAAAAGCATCAATACCAGTCAACTGAATCTGAACATATGTCGATCAACTGAACTTGGTATAGTATGTAGGTTGATATTTGAATATACATGTAAGTGTAGATATAAACACAAATACCATATACATATCATTTAAATAAAAATAGAAATATTGTCCTAACACTGTCCATTACGGCTCTTGTGTGTCCATTAAGGGTCTTCTCAGTTGCTATAAAGCCTTTTTTTCAATATCTGATTTATATATTTTCTGTGGTTTACGTTTGGTTATGTGTGCGTGTCTTTTGTGTGTTTGTATTAGCGAGGCCTTGTCTTGTCTCGAGCCGAGGATTGGCTGCACCACGGACAATTTTTTGCCATCTGCTTCTGTCCCTTGTCTCCTGTAAAAAAAACTGGACGAACGATAATTCAGTCCACCACTTGATGTCATCGATCCATGTCACCTCGGGATCCAGAAATTGTGCCAAGGATGATCTCTTTCTGTAAACAATCTCCACTCGGCAAGATAGAACATCATATATACTATATATATATATGCGTATATATATGCGTATATATAGCGCCTGTGATTGTATCTAAGCAATGGAACTCCCTCTTCGCAACTGTCATCAGCTTCTTTGCGTTTCATGATTGATCTCTTTCAGACGACTTAGCGCAATGACTTTCCGGAACTGACCTGATTTTCGGCTTGGTTTTAGATAGCTTTCAGACGATGACTTATACATGTATACAAACAATGCATGTTAGTGATGTTAAGGCCAATGGGTACTGTATAAAGTTTGTGACTTCTGACTTCTATAGCGCAATTATCATAATTGCGCTATAGAAGTCAGAAGTCACAAACTTTTTCATAATGTATAAAGCATCAATGGATGGATTGCACATTGATAGGACAGTCATAGAATGAAACGAAACCCTTATCATAACATATGACTACATGTGTGAATCTAAGAATTTGTATAGCGCCTTGTAGTGACATTTCAGAATCGCAATAAATATAACAGATAATATAATAGGTGCAGGTGGAGCTGATGCTTCACATCGTACCATTTCAGACAACCATCTTCAACTAACACCATGCTGCATAGGTCACCACCCGGATGACCCATTCAGCCGCCCACGAAAGGCTCAAACGTGATAGAATGGCGAACAATCTTTCACTCTGACCGTTGCATAATTAACAACCGAATACGTGCAAAAGATGGCGTCATTCCATGGTCTCTTAGCCACGTTGTTATCTATCACGCAGTCAAAGGCACCTTCCGCTCCTCTGTCTTAATGATTGATCGATTCTTCGGTTGATAAAAGCGCCATTCGTGCGCCGTATTTCAATCCAGAAAAAGAAGAGATTGATTATTGTAACGCCGTATTAAACCCCGCTTCAATGTCAATTAAACTGTACCCAAGGGCATTCTGTTCGAGAAAGGCCTATTCATCCGTCCTGTCTTCTTCCGTCTGGAACGCACCTGCGCGCATCCGTGTTAACGGCGCGATCTTGCAACGTCGCCGCTCGACGAACGCTGTCAACAGCCGGCTCTCATTGTCAGTGAAATATTGAGCGTAGACGCCGCTCGGACCTCTGGACTCATCGCTAAATGGAAATATGGCACCATTATTGCAAGCATAATGAAAATATTTTCCGCTGTACCAACCCGAGGCCATCGATTTGCGTCGAGGAGGTCTGGTGTAGCGGTGAAGGAACGTGCGCCCTGCGCGGTTCGCTGTGTTACTATAAACAGCGGGATCTCTGCCCCATATTCAGTTAACAGATGGAGGCTTGATGGCTTGCGTCAGAAGTCTGGGTGGAGTCATGGCGTTTGCTCCCACTTCGAATCACTGATTAGGCAGCGACAGGAAGTCCTAAAGAAGTTACCCGTCTGCTTCTGCGTTGTAGGTAAGTGAGTAAGTAAGTGAGTAAGTGAGTAAGTGAGTAAATGGGTAAGTGAGTAAGTGAGTAAGTGAGTGAGTGAGTGAGTGAATGAGTGAGTGAGTGAGTGGCAAAGCAAGTGAATAAGTAAGTACAAAGTAAGTAAGTAATAAATTATTTTATCTGACAAACCGAAAACCGTACAGCACAAAAAGAAAAATCAATAAGTTTTAAAACAAAAATAAATTCTTTGCTGCTGCGTTTTATCTAATCTTTTGCGATTTCACGTTTTGTCGTTGAGTCTTTTAGCTGTTAAATGTGCAGGTTACAACCTACTGCGTCACCTGTAAGCTCACTGACCCTTTGGTTGTCCGACGCAAGCTTGATTACGCCAGCAATTGTAATCGTAATCGTAATCCTGAGATTTCTACAGCGCCCAAAGAAAGCCAACTCTCGGGGACCAGATTATTCACAAGAGCTCAGTCAAAACAAAATCGATTGACAAAAGGTTCGGTTCCAGGTCAAGATCCAAGAGTAATTACACGTAATATTAAATGGTTGCTACAACCTATCATCGCGAACAAGACGGACCACACGCTAACGTCTAAGGTCTGTTATGAAAAAAGGACTAAGTCAAACAACATATTATTCGTTTACGTTCAAACTGCTTGAGAGCAAAACCATTCAGAGACAGCATGTGAGATATTTTATAGTAGCTTATTTTAGGCAAAAGGTGGCTGTGGGAGACAGAGCTGTTGCAAGTCGTCGTCTTAAGATCACCTATTTCCTTGGGGGTTCTCGCCCCTCAGTGGTTTGGTCTGTGAGAGTCGATATATAAAGTAACAGATGATGACGATGAGTTCTCTGCCCGAAGGCAGGTCCATTGACTTTATGCCACCCGGGATGTGATGAGTGAGGTGGTTTCCCGTTGCCTTAATTCCTCACAGACAATTGTGAGTAAACAACTTGCCCAAGGTCGTGACGCAATGGCTTGAGGCAGATTCGAACCCGCGACACTCCGGCTACGAGGCACAGGCAAGTAACAGATACAATATAATAAATACAGTGAGTACAATACAACACAAAAGTGTCTAGCCAATGAGACACGCCGATCAAGTAATATTACAGCACAAGTTACGGAACCAACAGCTGCTATTCTGGTCACACAAACTTTACGAATCTATAGCAACCCAGTCCGCACTAATTAACCGATAAGCCATACTAATTCCTCATATCAAGGACATTAATCACGCGTCAGTCGTTTCAACGTGACAGCAACTCTTTAGCGCAAACGCAAAGAAGCCATAGGAAAGACTTCTGAACGGCTGCAGATATTTGGCTTCGTGGTGCCGCATATCCGAAACATTGACGCCAGTGACCGAAATATCAAACGACCGAACGGGTAAACGACAAGCCGCGTGATACGGCAAGTCGAACGTTGCAGTGAAAGCTGTGGCTGTGTTTGCAAAATGTGACAGCGTAATTTTACGACCGATAAAAATCCGTCGAATTAGATACCAAAGCAGTTTTTCGGTTTCGACTCGTCGTCCGGGCTAATGGCATATTAATAGCTTCTTAATGCGTGTACAACCGTTGGTAGAGACTGTACGTGCTGAGTGTTATCTTACTACTCGACCCAAAGGACATCGATCCTGTAGTTGTTTGCATAGATATCTGCACTTGTTTAAATACAGTGATAAAAATAACATATGCTTGTGTGTCTGTAAAACTCTGTATATGCCACTTTTTAGGCCTATACTGCATATGTATGCCAAAACGACAACCGAATGAATGAATAACTGAATGAACGAACACATTAACGAATGAATGAACAAACACATGATTTGATATATATTAATGTATGCATCAAATATCAGTATAATTATAAATACATATATAATTATATATATATATAGCCTATGCTGAGCCTACATATAATGATAACAATAGGGTTTCATTACAGGACTCCGGGCATTAAACTAATTATTGAGTAGCTGATGCGTATGAGAGATAATGCGATGTTTATGAACCATGGTGAAGATGTTGTTGACATCAGTTGTAAGACAAGTCAATATCTTGAAAATTATGAAGCTTGTTTGTGTCAGCAGAACCGCTCCGGGTGGAAGAACTAGTGCCTCGGTAAGTTACGTTCTAATGACAGGTTATTCGCTCCTGTTGGAAATAAGAGAGAACCTGGTCTATTCATTCAATAAATTTATGTAGATATAAACTCAGAAACGCTCCAGGCTTTGCTTCAAGAAAACAGAACAGTGATATTCATAAAAGTGCCAGAAAGGGAGGAATGAGGGAGAGCAGAGGCAGAGAGCGATAGAGATGGATAGGCAGAGAGATGGAGGAGAAAGAGATAGAAAGATACAGACAGACAGACAGACAGAGGACGGATATAGAGTAGATAAGGATGTCAAAGAGAATGTGGAAACTCGCCAGACAAACAGAAGGTGTTGGATTCGCGTGAACGTCTACCCGATTAAGATGTTTATCAGAAGATGAGTCTAGTGAAAACACAGAACATTAACCTGACTTTAATAAAAAATACAATTTTAAAACATAACAGTTAAACTTGCTCAAGGCCGCTTCAGATATCGACACATGTTTCTTTCAAACTTAATCTCTAAACAGAACTGATCTATCATTAACCTATTCAAGCCGGTCACGCGACTATGATCTATGACCTAGCTTCGATCTTACCAAGAACTATATATGGCACATGGAGAATCTAAGATAAAGGATACAAACTATAAAGTTGTAGGGTAGAGCACACAAACGAAGGGAAGAATGAATGAAAGAATAAATGAACGAATGATTGAATCATTTTGAAAGTGTATACAGACATTTTTGCATTCTACATAAGGAAGGCGTTCCCAGGAGCCCGTCTCGCTTGACAAAAATTAACTTGCCAATATATCTGCGATTTTTCAAGCAGTATGGCGCATTTGGCTGCAACATGGATGCCAGGAATTATTTAGGCAGAGATCGAGCGAACGCATGTTCTTCAGGTGAGCAATAAACATCGTAATCGTAATCGTAATCTCAAGATTTCTACAGCGCCCAACGAAAGCTAAGTTGCGGGAACCAGCTTATTCACAGGCGCTCAGTTAAAACAAAATCGATAGGCAAAAGGGTTCGGTTGCAGGTCAAGACCCAAGAGTCAGGCACGTGGGCAGTCAGACGGCTAAGGTGGGTGGTGTTTAGAATCTGATCTGCAAGATAGAAAAGGGAAAGAAGATGAATCAGGATATGATCTGCGAAACAGGAGTGTTTTCAATTTTGAGTGGAAGACCTGCGGAGAGATTGCAACGGGTGAAGTGACGGTGAGTTCTTAAGATGAGCTCGTAACATCGTTTTGGTATCGACTAAATCAAAGAACTGCTTGACCATGAATTGTTGGAGTGTCATAAAGTCAACGTAAACCCATTTCACACGACCTCTTGACAGAGAAAACAAGCAGTTGCATGTCGACAATAATTGCATGCATATTACATAGCCTTAGGAAGGTTCTTAAAATGCGTCGTGTAAGTGCTCGGGTATGGTGAAGTCTTTCAATTTCCATTCTTTATAGTACCTTAGACTCATGGTTTTTGTTTGGCTTCTTATATATAGCTGGAGTAGTTGTATGTTTCCGCTAAATCAGGTCATTGTTCCGCTGTGTGTTTATGGTTTCTTTAGCGAACAATTAGGCTTAGCTGAGAAGCCACATGACTTGTCCTGACATGGACGCCAGTGTGTATCGATTGTGCAATTTCTTATTGCAGAGTAGAGCTACTTAGATTGCGTATGACGCAGAACACTTAGCAGACATAGCCTCATGCTGTAATATACCTTCGGATACACGTCATTGTTTTGCCCAGTTTATCTCCTGTGTTTTCTTGTTCTAGTTTAATCGATCTTGTTCTTGTTCTTTTTCTTCTTCTTCTTTTTCTTCTTCTACTACTACTACTTCTTCCTTTTTCTTTTTCTTCTTCTTCTTCTTCTTCTTCTTCTTCTTCTTCTTCTTCATATTCTGTTACTGTTGTTTCTGTTAATCTGTTTCTGCTTCGGTGTTTCTTCTCAGTTTAGTCTTTATTTTGTTGGTTCTGCTTAAGAAACTGTTGTCTGATGTCCAGTTATTCCTCATTCTGTTTTTCCTGATTCCAATATTTCTGCTTCTATTCTAGTCGGTTTTTTATTCTGTTTCTGCTTCTATGTTTGCTTGTCCGTGTGTGTGTGCATATAAACATAAAGCGACTGCGGGCATATTGCTGATGATGATACAGATGTTTCCGCGGCTTCATTTGCCAGCCGTCGGTGCTGCTCTCAAAGTAGGATAGTTGGTCTGTTTTTGGTGTCGTCGATGTTCCTTGGGGCTCGTTGTCTGAAAGCCAGAGCTTCCCTCTGATCGACCACTTAGCAGGATCTAAGGCGATGGGAGGGAGTGATAAGAAGGAGCCGACAGCCGACAGACAATGCGTCTATCGCCTGCTTAACCGGAAGCAAATAACTGACAGCCACTGGAAGAGGATTCTTATACCGACCTAATACATGCAAGAGTTCTATCGGCACTTCATTTGTATTCTGCATGTCTCAAGGTCGCTGTCTATCCCTGTTTCAGTCAGTCAGTCAGTCGGTCGGTCGGTCGGTCGGTCAGTCAGTCAGTAAGTCAGTCAGTCAGTCTGTCTGTTTTCCTGCATATGTATATTTGTGTATATTTTTCTGTCTGCGTGTGTGTTTATATGCATGTATGTCTGCGTATATATTTGCCTTTCTGGCAGGCATGCACGATCGAGAACAACAAGGACCTGTGAACGATTCGAGATTTGAGAGAAGTGAGTAATGAAGGCAGAGAGGGCGACAGGAGGAAGCTCAGCGGTAGAGGGACGTTGTGGTTAAGGGGTTGAGAGACGAGGAGTAATGAACGGCAGGAGAAGCGATGAAACAGTCCATGCGACATCATCAAGATCTTTTTAGCTGGAGATCTACTCTCAGTAGCGCAAGCTGATGGCCGACGGGCGATCACTTTATGGCTTTGCGTTTGCTGCGAACGATTCGGGTGGCTTTGCTTATGCCTGGCCCACCACGGATGACACTGATTGTTTGGAATGGTCGGGCTTCCATGCGTCTCTTGCCATCCGCCGAATCTCCCATTCACACGAATGAGTCGCAACAGACGGATGTGAGGTAGTCCCATGTAGATGGATATATTTACACTGACTGTAAAGGAGGCACTAACCTCTGATGATGTACACTGCACTCGTAAAATAGGTCCCTCAATAGATGAATGGATGAACAGACAGACAGACAGACAGGCAGACAGACAGACAGACAGACAGACCGACAGACAGACCGACAGACAGACATACAGATTGTCAGTCAGTCAGTCAGACAGTCAAACCAATATATAAACAGACAGACAGACAGACAAGCAGACAGACAGACGGACGGATGGGCAGATAGACAGACAGACAGACAGACGGACGGACGGACAGACAGACAGTCAGTCAGTCAAACAAATAAATAAATAGACAGACAGACAAACAGATAGACAGACAGATAAAGAGATAGGCAGACAGAAAGATAGGCAGACAAAGCGACAGAAAAAAATGAGAGAAAGAGAGTTTATTAGGTCAATACACAATTCGGATCATACATGAGCTTATAAAAGATTAACGAAGCAGATTAAAGGTTATAGAAAATGTGGTGGTCTATTATCATCCTAATTGGGTGTGTTCGATCGAAATGGCGCCTGTATAGAAAGAAGATGGAGAGAGAGAGAGAGAGAGAGAGAGAGAGAGAGAGAGAGAGAGAGAGAGAGAGAGAGAGAGAGAGAGAGAGAGAGAGAGAGAGAGAGAGAGAGAGAGAGAGAAAGTGTTAATGCGTTTATCGACTCAGTTTGCATTTCTCGCAGCCACTCAGATTAATGACCACATCAAAGTGATTGATTAGGCTATCTAAGTCACCCACCCACTCGCTTTTTCTTTTCTTATGCCGCGTACCGCTCTCTCTGTCCTTATCACTCTGTCTTTCCTTTTTTCGTTCTGTCTGTCTCTAACTCTGATCCCGTCTCTATCTCTCTCTGTCTCTGTATCTCTGTCTCTCAGTCTCTATTTCCATTTGTCTCTGTCAATCAATCATTCAATCAATTAATCGTTTATTTATTCATTCATTCTTTTGTTCGTTCATTCAAGTCATATATTGCATAGTGCTGCCTCAGATACTCAACCCTCAGTCCTCTTTCTCAACCGAGCCGAGCCCAGCCAAGTTGAAATAGAACAGTATGCCTGTTGAGAGAAGCGTCTGGCGTGAAACCACATTGCCTTTGCCCTATAACTACTAGACAGCATAATATATCCTTGATCAGTCTCGTACATTAGTGTCTGCTGTGACGAGACAGTTTTAGATGTGTCAGCAACTTCGACAGGAAACCATTAAACCCATTCAACATGTACAGAAAAACTTCACTTGCAAGCAATGGGCCCATAATTTTCACTGATGACCATAAAATATCGGATTGGTCCAGATGAACCGTGTTTTATTACAACACCATAAATATGCATGCACATTCATCGCAGTTGACAACATCACAATGGAACGTATGGAACCGTGCTCACCGTATAAATTTTAAAATTGTGATTATCCTAGTCCCTGTGATTGTTCCAATAATAATACTGTTCGCTTTCTCTCGAGTCATATATGAAGTTAGTTTTCTGCTGTTAGCTTTCTCTCAAATCGTTTATAAATTTATACTTTTCAAACTGCTTATAATATAGCATTATTTATAACTCACGTTGTGCTCCTTTTTATTGTTCTATATGCCTTATTGCTGTAAAGTGTAGGAGTCTTTCTTTATATGTATCGTGGTTGTAAACTGAAGAAGTCTGTCATGCGCTATTGAGGATTACTTACTGACTTACTGGCTTTCTTACTTATATAGATTTCAAACAAGGGGGCTGCGAAGGGGCCGACTGCATCTCAGGCAGTGACCTGCTTTTATGGGACAGGCATGATTTAAAGAGCTCCGCAGGAATTTCCGCCGATGGAGCTGACTATTAGTCGATGCCTGTGTGAAGACAAATGAGGATCGGGAGGAGAAAGAGTTCTCAAGATATTTTGAACAGTTCACGTGGAGATTTCTTTCTAAAGTAAAACTTTTTGTGTCTAACGTTCGCTGCCGCTTCGTTCGTCAAAATCATTCTTCTTCTTCTTCTTCTTCTTCTTCTTCTGCTTCTTCTTCTTCTTCTTCTTCTTCTTCTGCTTCTTCTGCTTCTTCTTCTGCTTCTTCTTCTGCTTCTTCTGCTTCTTCTTCTGCTTCTTCTTCTTCTTCTTCTTCTGCTTCTTCTTCTGCTTCTTCCTTCTGGCTGGAATTGGACCCTCCTAGAGGAGGGGTCAGCCACTCGAATTCTTTTTTCCATTTGTTACTATCTCCATTATCTTCTTTCTTCAATCTGAGGAGCTTTAGGTCTTGATGAATCATGTCTCCCCATCTCTTCTTTTGTCGTCCCCGACTGCGGGGTCCGTAAACCCCTGCTCTCACAATTCTTTTAATGCAGTTTTCCTCCTCTCTCCTCATCACATGACCGTACCACCTCAATCTGGCTTCTCGTAACCTGTCAGATCTACATGCCACTCCCAATATCTGTCTGATATACTCATTGCTTTTCTTGCCTTTCAGTCAAAATCATGCTTTTTCCGAATTGCAACTAAATGTGTTCTGCCAAAAAATTGGCAGTGTCGGAACAACCTTCGCCCCCGAACCGATTTGTCACAACACCGGCGGAGTAGGCTAGGAAGGGGTTTAGGAAAGGTCGACTCAGTTTGGGCTTTCGACCTTTTTTTATATTCTGCTTGCTTCCTTACTTACTTGCTTAATTACTAAAAAACTCCCAGCTGAATTAGGACAACGACAATTATACGAACCACTTCAGCCCTTGTAATCGCTGCGCAGGTCTATCACTCAAAACTGGAAGCATTTCTTTCCCACAAATCCTATCCTAATTCTTCCTGTTTCCCAGATGATCTGTCTTGCCGCTCTAACTCTAAACACCATCCAACGTAGCCCTCTAATAAACAGTCTGCCTGTCTGACCCTTAAATCTAGACTTGGAACCGAATCTGACATCGGATTCGTTTGGCTGAGCACCTGTAAAGAACCTGATTCTCGGGGCTTAGCTTTCTTTGAGCGCTGCAGAAATCTCGTCCACTTTACGATTACAATTCCTGGCATCATTCCCTAGGAGGCAGTTAGACTCATCCCAGACAGGTTCATCAGCGCACAGCCTATAACCACGAGGCTTGAACGGATTGCTTATTGAAGGAGTGGTGGCCATTGGGTGCCTGGCTTTCAGTGGCAGCCAAGGAAGGGCGTGGTTGGTGGAGGGGCTATGATAAAACGACACCGTTGGGAGGACGCTGAAGAGGAGTGAAAACTGGGACAGCATGAAATATTTATTTCTTTCAGCAAAAAAATCAACACTCGGCGTCGAAGGCCATCTTCAGAGAAGGAACGCCGATATTGTAAGTGGAGGTAAAAAAGGGACATTGACAGATACATACACATGCATGGACAAATACACGCACACATACATAAATACATACATTTATACATACATGCAGGCATGCATACACATTATATACATGCATACATAAATACATGCACACATATATAGTTACATACATACACCAAGCTATTTTTGTTGCCAGAGCCATCCGTATCTCTGCGTCCCATTGGCCGTTCCCTATCATCTTCGTTCATAGTGCCCGTTCTGTCGAAGGAAGGTTCAGGAAGGGTCGCTTCTTTAACAGAGGCAAAACTGTAATGCTCTGTCTCGGGATCCGATCCTGTCTCTTCCGCAGTCGACGAGTGGCTAACATCTCAGAAAAGGGTTCGTTCCTTTACCGGCAATAGTAGCTGTGCTTAACTGTAACCCTTCCTCTGGCTCAGTGCACTGACTGAGCAGCCCCAGGAACCCAAAGCTTGATATCTACGAGTTGGAGTGCCCCACCCGCTTTTCTATATCGTATGACAGAACGAGTAGCAACAAGCTGAATTGTTTTACTTCAACTACTAGGCTATATTATCTTTGTGTTTCTCTAGGAGCGACTCTGTGAAGACACCTCGAACGGGCGTTATATAATTTGTGCTTGGCAGAAAGAATGAACGATCGAACGAATGAGTGAATTTTCATACTGGCACTTACATAGTATGTTATTTCTATAAGGGCACAATGTAAGTGTTCTTACAATACATAACAATGCAATAAATTTGGGTTAATGCAACCGTGCACGTCATGAAGCAAACAAAAGTATAATTCGAAATAGGAATAAAGTGGATCAACAGACAGTCGTATAGTCTGCTTGCGCTATATGAATTAATTTATTAGCTTGCTAAAAGGTTCAGGTTCGGAAAGACTAATAAAGGCTTTGCATTAGAGATCGTCCACGCTATACAGCAAAAAAAAACAATAACTGCGCAACTCGTCCTATGTTGTTGATATTAGCTCGTTTAATGACCCCTTCGTATCAGAAATGCAGGGCTTCACTCACCATATTACCACTGTTGGAAAATTACGAGTGCTCGTTTAACTTATTACAGTTTTATTCTAAACTATAGGCAAAATTTGTGCTGGTTACTGATGCTGAACAAGGACGTCGTTGCGAACTGGTTGCTCTTTCCGTGCTTTGAAGGATGAAGGAAGAAGAAAGGAGAGAGACAGAGACAGAGACAGAGACAGAGTGACAGAGTGACAGAGAGACAGAGTGACAGAGTGACAGAGTGACAGAGATGCAGAGTGACAGAGAGACAGAGTGACAGAGAGACAGAGTGACAGAGAGACAGAGTGACAGAGAGAGAAAGGCAGGGAGGCAGAAAGACAGGGAAGCAAGGAGGCAGAGATAGAGGGAGACAGAGAGGCATATGGACTGGAAAACAGGGAAGCAGAGGGCATGACTGAATTTTCATACTGGTGCATACATTGTACAGTAGGTAATTTCTATAAGGGGGCTATATAAATGTGTTACGATACATTATAGTACATGGTCTTCTGCCAGACTATATATCCGACTTCTTTATTCGAACAGCCGACAACCAGAACACATATCAGCTACGGTCCTCATCGAGGAATCAACGGCATGTCCCGTGGTCTTCCACGAAGT